>CM053027.1:464266526-464294172 GCA_028564925.1 Lithobates sylvaticus | reverse complement strand
CTTCTGAGACGTTTTCCTGACACATGAGATAAATTTGTGTCAGGAGGGAGGGGGAGCTCAGAACAGAGCTTGTCTATTCACAACACAGTTCTTCTGCTGTACGGAGGGGGTGTCTTTCTTTCCTCCAATCAGAACACTGTAACTGCAGTCGCTCTGCCCCTTCCCTATGTACTGCTGACAGATGAAGAAAGATTTTTAACATGATCTGCAATTTTGAAAGAGTGTAGAGAGAAGACGACTGCTGATAAACAAGTAAAACTTATGTAGAACGATTTGTTTAATCTCTGTGTATAAGTTGAGGCCGTTCACTTCACTAGGTATAGGTGAGGGTTTACAATCACTTTAAACTTGTAAACAGAAGAGGCTGAGGGGGTTATTTATTAAAGGAAAATCCACTTTGCACTGCAGATGCACTTGGAAGTAAAGTCGCTGTACATACAAGGGGGACACACAAGGAAAATAAAAAACAGCATTTTAACTTGCACATGATTGGATGATAAAATCAACAGAGCGTCCACTCATTTCAGATCTACCCCTTAGATTTAGAGTGACTGCACTTCCAAGTGCACCTTCAGTGCAAAGTGGATTTGCCTTTCGTAAATAACCCTCTTGGTCTTCAAGTAGTTAAAGCTAATTGTAAAAGAAAAAAACTGATTCCACAGTGCAATTTGCACTACCAGTGTATGCTGTCATTGAGACATATAAATGGGCAGAATTTAACACCAAGACTTCACTGTGATTCTCCTCTAAGTTTAGGTTAAACTTTGAACAAGATTATCAAGACTTGGCAAATCAAGCAGGGGCAGATTTGGCCATCACTAATCAGTAATGCCGCGTACACACGAAGGGACTTTGTCCGCCGGACCTAGTCCAGCGGACAAACCGCCGGACTTTCCAGCTGGGCTTCGCCGGACTTGGAAGCGAACGGACTTGACCACACACGATCACGCTAAAAGTCCGGCGGTTCACGCGATGACGTACAGCACGTACGACGGGACTATAAAAGGAAAAATACTAGAAAAATACTTGCTACTGAGCATGCGTCCTTTTTGGTCCGCCGGACCATACTACAGACGGCCGTATTGTCCGCCGGACTGCCAAGTCCAGCGGATAATTTTAAAACAAAACTTAAAACCTAGTCCGCCGGACTTTTGGGAAAAAAAGTCAGTCGAAGGCCCACACACGATCGGACTGTCCGGCGGACTGGAGTCCAGCGGACAATCCCGCTGCAAAGTCCCTTTGTGTGTACGAGGCATTAGTGTTTATGTATCTATTTATATTCAGGATTATTAATTGCTAAATGGAACAACTATAAACCTGTGCAGTCAGAAAACTTATTTTCGTGGAGTCATCAGTAAGCAGTTTTGTTGCTATTTATTTTTAGAAGATTTAATTGCTTTGTTGACATTCTTACATTTAAAAGCTATTCGTACTCTCTCTAAGCATAATAAATTATAATGCTGTTGATTATTTATTTAAAGACATTTATATATTCAGATAACGCAGTACTTGTTTTATCTACTATATGGTGTTCCATAGAAACACTAGTGATACAGAGTTTTTTTTTTTTTTTTTTTTTGCCTGAAGTGTAGACTGAAGTGTTTGTGAAGCCTCTTATTTAATAACATCATACAGTCAATAAAAGTATCATCTTTACACAGCCATTTATTGGTTTTCTTTTGACAAATTGCATTTTCTTCTGGCTAACATGGTACTCCTCTACTGCTTATTAGATCAGTATTGTAAGAACACACATCATTTTGGTGTGAGTTAAAAAGGACGCTGGGCAAAAAAAAAAAAAAAGGAATCAATCGGGCTGTTCAGGGCACTTTTAGAAACAGGATACACTATTTTATAGAAATGGATAAGTACACCAAAGCATGACATCATGCTTAAAATTGGCAGGATGAGCCTTCAGTATAATATACTGTACATCTTTAAACATAGCAATGTCCCTTGCTATTGATGAGCTCACATCATATTGCAATTAGTTAATGTGTTTTTTTTTTACTAACAATGAAGCGTGCAAAATCTGGTGCATCTCTGCACAGCAACCAATCAGCTTCTGGGTTTTATTGTCAAAGCCTAATTGAACAAGCTGAAGTTAGAAGCTGATTGGCTACCATGCACAGATGCACCAGATTATGAGTACCAGTTTTAGTAAATCTCCCCCTCTGTATGCATATTGCAATAATGGGACAACAAACATTGATACATACAGTTAAACGATACATGTTTGTATGTTTAAATATAAATGGAAACCAACTAAATAATTTAATAAGCAAGAAAGCAACCAAGAACCATTGCCAATAGCACAGACAAGGTGAACCAATAGATGTCAGGACTAAAATCTAGATTCTAGTAAATCTATACAAAAATATCAACTTATTTTATGCTTTAGGTTTACTATAAGGTAAGTGTGCTCCTTTTGGGGTTCTTTTTTGTATTAGGCATTAGGTAAAGAATTAGGCTAGCTCCTAGCTCCAGTGTTAGGGTCAAGTCATATGAGTTTTGGTTTATAGATAGAGTTCAGGTTTAGGGGATTGAGTTGATTATGGTGTTAAAAGTTAATTATAAGAGGTAGGTCAAAATGTATATAAACCCTAATAATGAAGTTCTCTTATTTTCTCTTTTTTGGTTTGCTAAATATACCATTGAAAGTGTTTTGTTATATCTGTTTTATAAGTGCAAAAATACCTGTTGATAACTCCTCGTGTTCTATGCCTGTGCACAAGAAATGGTTATGGAGACAAAGAGAGGGTATGAGATAAGGAAAGATCTGTGTTCTTTGTAATTTATCAGAAATCAAGTAGGCAGGGCTGACACGGAATGCTTAGGATTTCAGGTATTTATTAAAGCTAAAACTACCAAGATGTTGAGCAGATGTGCATGGCAACTAATCAGCTTGTATCTTTAGTTTGCTTAGTTAAAGGGGTTGTAAAACCTTGTGTTTTTTTATGATCCTACGCATTAAGGTCAAAAACTTCTGACACTGACCAGCCCCCAGCCCCCCCCCCCCCCCCATTGTACTCACCTGAGCCCGTTCGTTCCCTTGACGGTGATGTGCTCTACCTCTCGGACCGTTGTCTTGGCTCTTGATTGGATAGATTGATAGCAGTGCAGCCATTGGTTCCCACTGCTGTCAATCAAATCCGATGACGCAGTGCCAGGAGAGGGGGCCGAGTGTGTCTATGGATGCAAATGTTGGACTCGGGAGTGCACCCGCATTGTAACCCCCATGGAGAGCGCTTCTCCTAGGGGGTTTACTGATGCGAGGAGGAACTGATATTGCCGCCGGGGGACACCAGAACAGGTGCATCTTGGCCACTCTGTGCAAAACGAACTGCAGAGTGGAGGTAAGTATGACATGTTTGTTATTAAAAAAAAAACAATCACCTTAAGTTTTGTAAATAAAAGATAGAAGCTGATTGGTTGCCATGCACAGCTGCTACAGGTTCTGCCTGCTCCACTATTGATAAATTCTCGCCTAGTTGTTGTCATGTAAAAAGGGATGGTAGGAGCACATTATATTTCTGGATAATAACAGCTCTACTATTTTTTTTTTTTGCTTTGACATAAACTCTATGTCTTACAGATTACAGTACTGTATAAAAAAAATACACATCCCATTTGTCCCTAGAGGTCTGCCCAGTGCCCTGCATGTCATTTTATATAATAAAAGATTTTTTTCTGCCTGGAAACTGGAGATTGTCCATAGCAACCAAAAAGTGTCCCTTTATGTCAAAAGTGATTGTAGACCAGCTAGAAAACACCGATAATAAATTAGAATCACAATTCATCATCAAATTTAATGACAGCGACTATTTTGCAACTGAGCAAATTTTTGTGTTTTTGATTTGATTACATTATTGAATAGTTTTATATATATTTTTATTTTATTTATAATTTATGATTTTGTGTTTCAAACTTTATCATACCCGGGATGTCTACTAGACTCTGGTTTGGACAGATTTAAGTGAGTTATTCATAAGAATTGCATGCCTACAATATAAAAACGCCAAATTTCCATGCAAAATAATTGTACCGCTTTCAGCACAAAATTCCAGACAGAATCATACCGCCAGGGAGGTTAATGTATAATTGTAACTTATTGTATGCGCCTTTCTGAACCTGTGAGGGTTCTTAAGTATGTTTTAAATAATCATGAACAAAATATGTGATTTTATGAAATGTTGATTGCCTCATGATGTGCCATTTAAGTCCAAAAGTGCAGAGCAACCATAATATTCATCTAATAGCTTTGGTTTAGATAGTACAGATGTGGTACACTGGATGCTCGTTTGGGTAATGTAGCTATAAAAATGAATATTCTAGTCATTGAAGGGAATTTGTTATTATAGTAATTAACACTGCTGTTCTACTTCGTAAAATCATGTGAACATGCAACATGCAATAAGTGATTAAAAGATGACACTGCCAACGATCCTTTTGCAAGTTGGGGAGATTTACTAAAACTGGAGCGCTCAGAATCTGGTGCAGCTGTGCATGGTAGCCAATGGGCTCCTAACTTCAGCTTGTTCAATTAAGCTTTGGCAATAAATCTTGGAAGCTGATTGGTTTCTATGCAGATTTGCAAGAGATTTTGTACTCTCCAATTTAAGTAAATAACCCCTACTGTGCCTATAGATTCTTTTCACTACATTACAATAGTGAGATGTGAAAACTGGCCATGTGTTCTAGACTTGAGTTTATCTGCATTTCTTCTGTGCTTCCTTAAATTCTATATATAGAGATCTCATAAACACATAAAATAAAACTGTAGAGTGCCTTGTCCAATTAAAGTAAATCTAAAATTTCATAGAAACTTTTACATATTAATGTAATGTAAATAGTTTGCAATCTTTTTAAATCATCAGCTGTCATTAAAATAATAAATTCAAATACTTGGAAAGGATGGAAAGAGTTTGAAGAATACAAAGAAATACTATGAGATAATGGGAATAAAAAAAGAGAGAGGTGGTGGAATAACTTAAAGCGGTTCTGCACTGACAAAATCAAATTTTTTTTTGTTGGTCCATCTATGTGTAAAGTATGCTTCTTAAAAGAAACTTACTTGTTTAGGTGCTGCAGCGTTCCTACGTCCGTTTGTATGTAGACCGATTTGTTAAAAAAAACTCTCTCGAGCGATGTCATTTTGCTTGTGGGCATTTGAAACCCACAAGCAAACTCTTCCTGGTTCCCTTCTTTTCCCCTCTCAGCATGCATTGCCGGTTCCCGCGCATGCGCTGTAGCTTCACAGCTACGAGCGGCGTAATTGGTAATCAGGACGGTTACCATGGCAACCATGCAAATCACGCGAGATTTGGCGTCGGAACCCCTGCAATGTCTCCTGGGATTGATTACACGAAATCCCAGCAGACACAGCGCGAGATCCCAGGAAACACAGCGAACTGGACAGGAACTGACGACGATCACCGCTGAGAGCCCGCCCACCGCCGCAGGGAGAAGAATACAGATGAAGCCATCAGTAAAGCTAAGTGTAAAAGATGCAGAATTGAACCATCAATTCTGTCATCTTGAATTCTAGGGAAGCCATAGAGACATAGTCCTATGGTTGGGTGCAGAACCGCTTTAAGGAAGATTATGACAAGTTTTAGGAATGTGGGATGGGGAGGGGGGATAGGGGAAAATTATATTTTTATGAACGAGAATTTTGAACAAAGTATTTTATATTTTGTATAATGTGAAATGTAACAACATTTTTATATATATTTTTTTAAATAATACCAGATCCAGTCATGAAAGTCCTTGTTCAAGTACTTGTACTATGGGGTGACAACTGTCTCCCACTTGTGCACCTGCAATGTAAGACCCCGGGTGGAGCTTGCAGGTGGATGTGCAGACACACATTCTGCAAGCATGGTTTATGGCCATCAGGTAGCCGGTACAGAGCAATGATGTGCAGCTGACATGGGAGTGAATATATGTAGACAGAAAGTGGCTGGAGTTAACTGGATGAGATCAGCAGCACTTAGATACAACAATAGAAAAATGTCAAAAATTTATTTTATGGAAAAAAAGGCCATAGCATTTGTTTATATTATACACCCATTTAGCAAACAAAATGTTACTACTATAATAATTAATAATACTATAATGTACTAATAAATACCCCCCCAGTCTTGGCTGAGAACAGTCATGTTCATTGCTATAAAAACTCATTCCACTGAGTATACAGTATGCTGTATCAGATGAATTAATCGTGTTATAAGACTGTCATTCATATTTAACTCCCTGAATATTCAACATGGCAGCTCTTATATAGTAACATGTTATGATGAAGTGCTAAAAAATTTATTTTATGCTCATTAGAGCCTATATGACAAATACCATTTCGTGACACCATGGCAATTGAAGAATAAAATGGCTATAATTTAATTTATTTTGTTTCTGACAATTTTATGAGAGTTATTAGAACAACCGCACATATGCTGTAATTGGCTGTTCAGGCTCTCAATGGCTAATTTGTGTGATTTCATTTTATTTAGTTAGGTAATCAGTTTTGTGAGATTGTGGTTCAGTAATAATTTAGCTGCTACATTTCTGTGTAAGATAGTTAAAGAGAAACTCCACCCAAAACTATTATTTCTGTTTCGTGTGCTTGCTGGCATGTTCAATCACAGCAATTTATGTGGGAAAGGGACATGGTTCAGCTCAGAATCATATGATAACAAAATGGTGATAAAATCAACCCACCAATGCCCACCCAAAACTGAAATATCATTTTTGGGTCTATTTAGTTCTAAATATAACCATTAGTGAAATTGAGCAATACACTTAACGTCTCCATCAGCATTTTTACACAATTTTAATAATGAAGTAGATAATGTATCACACTGTATGTTGTAACCTGTCAAAGGTAATCAATCAAGAAAGGTGTTAAAGGGTTATGTTTCCATTGATTTATCCAATCCATGCATGTAATCAAAAGTCCCTGTATGTTTTAAAAGGTGGTTTTCCAATACTATGCAACACATTCTGTATCTGCATTCACAGCCCTACACAATAATAAACAATGAGTTTAATTTACAAAAAAAATTGAGAAATGTACTAGTTATAAAATCAGAACACCAGCACAACAAAAGATAAAATGAAATGCCCATGAAAAGATACAATAACAAAACCAGTTTTGGAGCAATGTTTGCATAAATTGCAGTGTTTTCCCGAACAGTGCTTCTTTCCACCACAAAATGGCCTCAGTCTGAGGGCCAGCATTATTAAATCGACTTCCTCTGAGCCCAGGTTGTCCTGGACTCAGCTCCTACCTGTGACATGACAGTGAAAAGAGCAGCACAAGAATATCATCTCACTGTCACTCTGCTTTCTCTTCCTATCAGCATGCATCTTGTCGGCAAACATGAATTGATTGGCTTCTTGTTCTGCTTCCTACTTTCACATTCCAACTCTGCTGTACCGGAGTTGCAGTGGGCTAAAATTCAGGTACTAACATTGCTTTCATTTAAAAATACATTTATTTTATTTACTTAATTTTGATTTTTTTTTTGGGGGGGGGGGGGGGGGGGGGTTGGGATGAGGGGTTGTATGCTTAATGTAGAACATTATATTGAGAATGAAAGGTGGGAACACCAATTTTGTAAAAATGCCATAATGTTGATTAACCTGAATAATTTATACTAATAAAAAGAGAATATACAAAAAAAAAACAAGGGATATACAAAAAAAATAAAAATAAAGAAATGTAATGATGTATCAATGAATAGAGATCTGCATTCATTTGTAACTTGTATACCTGCCCAGAATTTAGCTTTCAGTGTATGTTAAATTAGCTAAATAAGTACTGTGAAGCTGCTTTCACCTCAATTATCCAATCACATGCAAGCAAAAATCATTTTTTTTTTTTTATTTCTTTTGCATGAGATTGGGTATCAAAAACCCAAAGCTTCAACTTAATAAGTTTGCACAGTGGGCATTCTCATTTCCTTTAGTAAATCAGCCTGGATAGATCTGAGTTTTTTAATTACTGAGTAACTTGTCTAAATTACTGTTCTATAAAAGCTATTGGTGCTATTTTTTGCTTGTCTTTCTAAGTCTACAAAGAAGGTATGTAACCGTGCCTATTGTTAAATTGTATAGTTGGGGTGAAAACATAAGCTTCACTGTTAATCAAATTATCATTTTCTTGACTGTAGATAATGATGTTACATGTCACAAATTTGTTTAGTATTGATTCTTTGTCTCAAGAGTAAACGATCATAAACTGCAAGTGTATTGTGTGTTGATCATACACCCCTTTTTATAGGCTTTTATGAAAGACCTATATCCATTGATCATTTTGCTTCATTTTTGTATAGTTTTCTTATAGTATATTAAGAATGTTTTGTTGTGTGGAAGCTTGTCATATCTGTCTGGTGCCAGTTATTTGTACCAATTCAGAAATTGTGTAGTGTCTGTATTACTGGATTAGGGGCATTAGCTTGCATGCATGGATTTATATTAGTGGTCCATTTACTCTCCAAAACATGAAACTTGGCAGCACTATATAAATGAACTAAATGCATTATATTGGAGGATATATGTCAAAGTTTTAATGCAAATGTTTAAGAATCACCCAACACACATTCATCTAAAGCAGTATTAATCCCAAAAGCAACAATGTATAATATTGCAGCTTAACAATTCTTATGGCTGGTACACACAGGCAAAATATTGGGTAGTACTGGCCGGTTCAAATGAGACCAGCTGACATTTGGCCTGTGTGTACAGCAGCCTGTCTGAAAAAAGCCTGGCTAGCTACCGACTTCTGTTGAAAGGGGATGCTGGAAAACCAGCATCCAATCAGTGCTGGCACCCAATGGCTGCCAGTGCTGATTGGTGTGTTCTGGTAGGGGGGGTTTGGGGGCAGCCCCCCGTCAGAACACAATGGGGTTTATTTACTAAAGCTAAATAGTCTGGGCGCTGCAAGTTCAGTTGCTCTAGTTCTGAGGGGAACTTGCAAGGAAAATAAGAAACTGCTTTTTTGCTTGCACATGATTGGATGATTGGATGTTAAAAAACAGCAGAGTTTTCCTTATTTCAGAGCTTCCCCTCAGATCTAGCGCAACTGCACTTCTACTGCACAGCATATTTGTCTTTAGTAAATCAACCCCAAAGACACATCACTTAGCCATACAACTTCCATCGACCAACTTGGGTACAACCAGCCCACTGGATTCCCTTGGGATTATCGCTAACTGCTGCTATAGCCGCTAACAATAATTACTGTCCGCTTCCAGCGGGGACGGCTTCTTCGGGGACGACCCTTCCCCCCCTACTGGGCAATTGCTTGGCAGGAGGGATTCTCCTATCACAGTGATGGCAAACCTTGGCACTCCAGATGTTTTGGAACTACATTTCCCATGATGCTTAACTACACTGCACAGTGCATGAGCTTTATGGGAAATGTAGTTCCAAAACATCTGGGGTGCCAAGGTTTGCCACCACTGTCCTATCAGCACTGTGTGTGTTGATGGGGGAATTGTGCAAATGTCTTTCCTGCAATTCACACTGTTTAAGGCCTGCCATATATAATACGAAGATCTCTCAGGTTTTTTTCTTCAGCCCTGTAGGTTGAATGAACATAAAAATGTCCCTAGTGTACCTAGCTCTATATGTGATGGCTGTATTAGTTTCCTTTTCAGGCTTTTTTTTTTTTCTATTTTCATGATCCAACCAGCAAGTCAGTTGTTTTCCACAGCACAAACTCTCAATCCAAATGTATCCATTTTCATGGACCACCTAACACTGGCAGGGATGATCAGCTTTTATTTATTTAAGAAAAACCTTTATTCCAAAAGGAAAAAGAAAAGGTTTGCTGTAACTGATTACAAAGTTTGAGCTGGAGTTTGACTTCAATTTGTTAGTGGTTCTAAATCTGCTAATACATTTAACACTACCCTCCCCCCAGAGTGACAGTTCTGCTACCTGCTATGCCTCATGTGTACATTCCTCCAGAGCTGTGTCCCACTAATACAGGAGGTATGTTACTGGCCAGATCACCAGGTGAAGACAGAGATGAAAACGCCAAAGAAAAGAAAACTAATGCAGCTACCACATCTAATGATTGGTAAGCTGCAATATAATACGCTTTTGGTTTTGGGTTTAATACCATTTTAAAAATGCAAACATGAAAAATATGTCACTTGCTAAAAAAGGGGATGATTACAATTATAAAGCCATTTCTCAACACTGAACATTCCCTTTGTAAAGTGAAATTTCACATACTAAATAAGCTCTGAAGATGTGTTTACATTGAATACCATATATACTACAGTATAAGCCGAGTTTTTCAGCACATTTTTTTGTGCTGAAAATGCCCCACACGGCTTATACTCGAGTCAGGCACTTTTCTGCAGCAGAGAATGACATTTTTTGACCCAAATTTGGGGCCCCGTATCTCAGGGCCACTTGGTGCCAAAATTAATGTGCAAACACAGTGGAACTAGCACTACAACATATCCAAAGATGGGGTTCCTAGCACCAAGTGGCCCCGAAATACGGGGCCCCAAAGTCGGTTCGGAAAATGTCATTCTCTGCTGCAGAAAAGTGCTTGACATTTTCCGAACCGACTTCGGGGCCTCGTATCTCAGGGCAACTTGGTGATAGGAACCCCAAATTAGAAAAAAATGGCGTGGGATCCCCCCTGTCAATACCAGGCCCTTCAGGGGCACTTCACACCAAAATTAAAAAAAAAAAACGGCACATGGTCCCCTCCAAAATCCATACCAGACCCTTATCCGGGCATGCAGCCTGGCAGGTCAGGTAAGGAAGGACAAGCGAGTGCCCCCCCAAACCATACCAGGCCACATGCCCTCAACCCTGGGCTGTGATTGTCGGGGGTCTGCGGGCAGGGGGCTTATTGGAATGTGGAAGCAGCCTTTAACAAGGGGGGCCCCAGATGTGAATAGGTATCAGGTCCATAGTACTCCTACCCGTTCACCAAAAAAGTGTTCAAAAGTAATAACCACACAAGACAGTTTTTGACAAATCCTTTATTAAAAAAATAAATAAAAAATAGTGCCCCTCAATGTAAATCCATCATCAATCACGACAGCCACCGACCCAAAAAATAGGAAAAAATGAAAAACACTCTACCTCCTGTCTTGTGTGGTTAATACTTTTGTACAGTTTTTTGGTGAATGGCTAGGGCTACTATGGACCAGATACCCATTCACATGGGGGTGGGGCGGTATCTAGGGGGATCTTGCTGAAGGGGGCTTCCAGATTTTAATAAGCCCACAGCCCCGACAACCACTGCCCAGAGTTGTCACAAAGAGGCCTTTGTCCCCATCCACATGGGGACAAGGTGATTTGGGGTGGCCTGGTATGGTTCAGTAGGGGGGGTGCTCGCTTGCCCCCCCCCTTTCCTGACCTACCAGGCTGCATGCCCGGATAAGGGTCTGGTATTGATTTTGGGGTGGACCCCACGCTGTTTTAAATTATTTTTTTTTTGGTGTGGGATTCCCCTTAAAATCCATACCTGACCCAAAGGGCCATTTTTTTCTTCATTTTTTCAATAGCCGGGTGCTGGCAATTGTAACCGTATATCATTTTAAATGGGATTTGACTTGTTTTTTTTTCTTTAGAAATGTAATTTTTGTTGTAGCATGTTTTATGCACACTACAGATGTGACACTTTACAGGTTCATTAAGGGGACCCCCCCAGACACTATATTTAAAGGAATTCTTAATTTCTATTGTTGCACTTTAACCATAAATAAAATCACTGCTCCTGAAAAAAATATTGTTTTTTTTTTTATTGATTCATGTCCCCCAGGGCAGTTCCCACCCCCCATACCCCTTTTATAGTCAATTACTTGCATATAAGCCTTTAAAATTGACACTTTTTCCTGTTCGGCTCCCATAGACTTCAATCGGATTCGTTGTTCGGGTTAGAACATTTCCCCTGTTTGGGAGTTCTGCTACAAACCAAACAGGGTGGCCCACCCCTATGTACAACCAGTCTATCCATACATGGTTCAAACTTTGGCCAGTCAGTGATGGACTGGCCTAATTTCGATCCATATAAGTGTATGGCTGAATTTACAATCACTTTATAGTTTTTCTGCTGATTTGCTTCTCTGGTCCTAACTCTTGTTCTGATGGACAAGTACAAATATGCATCTTACACAAACATGGTGAACAACTTTACAAATAGGCAAAGTTGTAAGGAGTGACAAATGCTTTGATAAAAATCTTTTTTTTTACCTTTGTCCCCAAAACTGCACTAAAAAATTAATTAGTTCTTTATAGGATAACAGATGTAAGATTATGCAATGTATAATATAAAATGGCATATAGCTAATGTTTAAACATTAATGTGCAGCAATTACCAGAATATATTCCATTGGAGTCATACAAATATGACAAGTAGCTACTGAAAACATATACATTGTAAATAGAAAAGTACTTAGGTTAAGTCACCTATTATGTTTTTCGTATTTGTAAAGAATAAAGCTAAAGTAAAACAGATTATTTAATTTTTTAGTCTCTCTATATTGAATCTTTAGTCATATGCTTTGTATATGTTTTGAATTAGTCTTTGAAAAATACCTTAAGTGCCCTGTATAACGCATAATTTAAAAGTAGCTAAACAACCTTTAGAAATGTCAGCATTACACAACTGCAGGAAGTTATCGTGGAAACAAATTTCACTTTTTATAAATATATGTGTATATTTTTTAGAAAGAAATCTAGAAATGCCAGAAATTCATCAGACACCACACAGATGTATGATCTTTATTACACTTTTTAGAACTTTAAACAAAGCTTAAGGTACAGAATGTATTGTGCAAGTTAAAGTGATTGTAAAGGCAGAAGGTTTTTTATCCTAATGCATTCTATCAGTGTGCAGCAGCCCCCCTCATTCCCCCCTAACACATAGATCCAGCGATGTTCGTGGGTTATCTCGGCTGCCCGTGACTCTCCTCCTCATTGGCTGAGACAGCAGCACAGCGCCATTGGCTCCCGCTGCTGTCAATGAAAGTCAATCAGTCAATTATGAAATAAAGGGGGCAGGGCTGGGCTGCGGCTCCTTGTCTGAATGGACACAGGGTGCTGTGGCTTGGCTCGGGTAACCCCCATAGCAAGCTGCTTGCTGTGGGGGAGCTGAACAGGAGGGAGGGGCCAGGAACACCGAAGAGGGACCCAAGAAGAGGAGGATCTGTGCTGCTCTGTGCAAAACCACTGCACAGAGCAGGTAAGTATACCATGTTTGTTATTTTTAAGTAAAAAAAAAAAAAACTAGACTTTACAATCACTTTAAGTATAAAAACAAACTAAATAAATTAATTTTCTTTTTCTTCTTTCTTTATTTTGCATCACCATGCATGCAATTCCACTTGTCATCCATAGTATTCCAGCATAGTGGCTCTCTACAATCATGGTAGAAGTTTTAAAAGGCATTGTGTATACAGTAAAAGAGGAGCTAATACAGGAGGCAGATCCCCAGGGTAATTTTCACTTTCTATGGATCCTGCCCAGTTAAATGCCTCCCCTACTGCAAATACACCAGTACCTCATACTATATGGGTTCTCTTTAGAGTGAATCTATTAGTTATCTATGTTTTATATCTTATCAATTATATTATGAAAGGCACCTGCGCAAACCTTTTTTCTTTCAATTTGTAAAATGTTTCTGCCAAAATTTTGACTCCTGCAAAGCCATAGGAAAGGTGTCAGCCACAGCTACACCCAATGATTATTTGTGTTAACTTGAGAACTTGTTATAAAAATTTGTATTTCTAAAAACTTCCGAACTTGAGCATAATGAGGGATGTCAAATCACTAAAATCTGCAGGGGAAGTAGCAGGTCAGCATGTAGTTAACTTCCCAGCAAACACACAATGCTAAAATCTGGGTGCACATGCATGTGTTCTCCACCCCCACAACATAGGAAAATAATCAGTGGAAATCAGATCCTTCTCCTTCTTCCTAGATATTCTTAAAAATTTAAGTTTGGTTAGGTATTACAAAAAAAGTCTGTTTCTGTACAATGTACTCTCTGTGGGTACTTCGCAGCTTGAAAGTGTGCTGTGGAGATGTCGCAGGGTTTGCTTCTGGACACTTTACCTTGGAGTGCAGGTCCTGCGCTGCCTATAATGTTAGTACTTTCTCCTGACTTTTCCCTCCAATTTTCTGTTTTTCCTTTGCTCTGTATCTACACCCTTTTTTCATCTGAAATATGCCTCTGGATACTGAAGGAAACCTCCACTGAAAGAAATATATAGGCTGCCATTGCTGGAATCCTTCTGAAAATGCTAGTACCCTAATAAGGATGAGCTCAAATTTTAGTCCAAACATAATTTTGCACCAAACTTTGTCTGTTCAGATGTTCAGATGTTCATATGAACATCTTGGGTACTGAAGGAAACCTACATTGAAAGAAGTATGTATGCTGTTATTGCCAATATCCTTCTGACAATGCTATTTGTCTAATAAAGATGAGCTCAAGTTTCAGTCCGAACACAAGTATGGACTGAACTTTGGCTGTTCATGTGTCGAACGAACTTCCCAACATTTATTTGTGCTCATGCCTGCATTAGTGACATCATTGACCATACTGTAAGATCAATGATGTCACCTGGGAGACTTTAATGCCTTTTATAGAACAGTTGTCATCAGTTGTCATCCACTACACTGCACACAGGATGTGTCTTGGTGGAAAAGTTTTTTATTTTGGGGAGGTTGGTGGTCATCAGATATTATGATTGATGTGGATCTGCATTGCTGGATGACATGACTGACAACGGATTTACAATGAGGGACTTTTTTGGGGATTTTTGTTTTTTTTAACAAAGGGTTTGTCAAACGTTTGGATGTCTATTTATAGGTTGCAATTTTAATTTTTTTGTGAATGAGTAGGGGTATTATGTACCCCACACTCATTCACATGGGGGAACATTATATGAATGTACTCTTGTTATTAAAGGGGTCTTCCAGATTCCGATAAGCCCTTCACCCCCAGACTCCAACACCACTAGCCAGGGTTGTTCGGAAGAGGCATTTGTCCTCATCAATATGGGGAAAAGGTGATTTGCTTAGGATGTCTCCATTGGCAAGGCTCCCCTCCATCAAGATATGTTATTGTAATGATATTATATTTTAGAATTGCCTGGTTTGTTTACATTCCATATGGTATTTACTTACCATTTACTTCTCCTCATAGGCAGACATATAAGTGGTCCATGTTTTTCCCTCCCTGTTGCTAACTGATATCTCCTTGATTATCCTCCTGGTGCTTTATTCATAGTGTGGGTTTAGATGAACTCCAATGTTATAACACAGGTGAGGGAGCCCCCCATAATGACCTATTGATAAGTGCATTGTGTTTAATACTTTTTTGTAATCAAGTATTCATTAGTGTATACACTTCGGTGTACAAGTAAATTTTTATGGATAGTAAATAATTCAATTTATTTTGAATCTGTAGTGTTTTTTATGCAGCAAAGTCTCCTGAAGAAACCATAGTCTGGTGAAACATGTAGAGATGAAGTTACTGCATCATCACTGTATAAGCTGTATTGATATTTCATGTTAGTTTTATATGAAATTGTAATTGTTTTAATTGTTCCCAATAAAATGTACTGTTTATACATTTACTGTACATGTGTTTTGGCACCTTTACAATCCCCTCTCTGCTCCTGTCATACATTTCAAATCTTAGGGATGTGGTGTCGGGGACTCTGAGATACCAGACAACTCCTTTATTTCTTGTGTTTTAATTTTCTGATCTCGCTTTATTAAATATTCACTTTGCAAAGGAATCCTCACTTAGCTTAGAGAATTGTTGAAAATTCACTTTGCAAAGAATACCAAATCATATGCAAGAAAAAAATAACAGTATTGTGCGTGAATGATGGAAGTCTGTAGAGCTTCACCTTATTAAGCTAAGGGGAAATTCCCTTGTAAAATTAAAAGTGTAAGTATAGGCAAAATCAACAATCATATATGTATATGATATAGTCACTAGCAGTAACACAGCAGTGTTATTTTTTTTTTTTGTTCTCTCTGTTTCATAACCTGTTGATCCTGTCACTAGATCCATTATTTATCCACTTCCGTTAACAGCAGTGCTATTGCACAGCAGCTTTGTCACCCTTTGTCACCCTGTAGGGTAGTGTTATGCCGCGTACACACGAAGGGACTATCCCGCGGGATTATCCGCTGGACCGAAGTCCAGCGGATAATCCCCTCGTGTGTGGGCGCCGGCGGACTTTTTTTGGCCAAAGTACGGCGGACTAAAGTTTCAGGTTTTGTTCTCAAATTATCCGCTGGACTTGGCAGTCCAGCGGATAATCCGGTCGTGTGTAGTATGGTCCGGCGTACCAAAAAGGACGCATGCTCAGTAGCTATTATGTCACGGACTCGCTCGGTCTGGTAAAACTAGCCTTCGTTTTGAAGCTCGCACAATCGTCACGCTGCTGAATTTTTTTTTTTTTTTTTTTTCTGACAGCGGGATTTGTATGTTATCGTACTTGAAGAATGATTTTGCCTTGCTGCTTGTATATTCACGCAGAGTACTCCCGAACGTTTTTTCTTCACCATTCTTTAGTGAAGTTATATATTTGTATATATATATATATATATATATCTATATCTCTATCTCTATCTCTATATATATATATATATATATATATATATTATATATGTACATATATCTCTATATAGATATTTTTTATTATTTGTTGGTTATCAAAAGGATTAGTTATTACACATGATACAATTGTGGAGTCAGCAGAGCTTGCCCTTAATTCAGATCTTAACCCTCACCTTTCCAGCGACTGCACTTGCAGTTCCATTGAAGTTGCACTTTACACTTGTATTGTCAAATGAATGTTTAGACATGTATCTGCCTACTCCTAAAGAAACTATGTTTTTGAATAACAAGCACGTATATCATTATTTGATGAAAATTAAATGACCATTTATTCTGGTTAAAACAAACAAGGCAAAACAAAATAGGAAGGCAACACTGGAGCCACTTGTAGATTTTGTGAAGACTTTTTGCCCCAACGGCAGACACCAAGTTTGTGAAGCCAAAAATTAAGCTTGGGCACATTTCATACAATATAGGAAGCACAAGAAGATTGACCAGGAATCAGACAGACCAGGAACAGCAGCAGATGACATCTATGTCCCCAAGCTGTGGCACTACAACAGCCTGTGTCTTCTGTGAGACCAGACTGAAGCCAGGCAATCACTTCCGACTCTTCCCACCACGCTGCCCTGCACTCTTCCCTGCAGTCTTCCCTGCACGCTTCCTTGGAGGCTGACTTGTGGTAGGAGGAGGAGTAGGAGGAGGAGGAGGAGGAGGAGAAGAAGAAGAAGACGAGGAGGAGGAGGAGGAGAAGTTGGTGTCGGGCCTTCATGGGTCAGGCGGGTGGATTCTCGTAATTCACCCCTCAAACCCCCCCTAATTGCCTCAGAAATGAGGCCCTCACACAGGTGCCGTTGGCCCCTCTCCATTTCCAGCAACCTGCTGGACAAGTAGCTGGCATAGGCCTCTTCTGGAAGGGGGGGTTTGTCGAGAATCGCACTCGCCTTCCGAATCAGTTGGAGTGATTCCTCCTCAACAATGGTCATCCTCCTGGGCCTTCTTGGGGGTAAGGGCAGGGGTGGAGGTAGACTTCTTAATTGGGTCTGGCTGTCACTCTGGCTCGTGCTGGGCCCAGCCACCTCCTGGCTCTCGCTGGTCATGTCCTCCTCCTCCATACCACTTGTCCCGGCATCATCCTGGGTCAGCTCATCCTGTGTGCAAATAAAAACAAAAATCAAACACCTGTTTTGTGGTTTTTGGCCTCCTCAATCATCCAATTGTAAACTTAGGAACGAGCATCTAAATTTTCCAAAAGATCCAAAAGGCTATCATTTGGACCCCTGCATTTTCCAAGCAGATCACCAATGTTGTCTTAACGCTTTTTTTGCCACTACTGGATGTATGTATACACTATATATGTATCGATATGTTGCACCAACACTTTTTACAAGTGTGCTGAATTTTTGTCAGTTTTTTGCACAATTCTGAGTTCAGGGTGTTAATTGTTTCACATTTTAACGTTTACAGCATTAATATTCACACAATCACAATTTAGGCTACTAAATATATACCTGGCTCCAGCTGGGCGCATCAGCCTGCTCCAAGGTGGAGGGGTCTTCTCCTTCCGTGGAAGCCTCAGCTGGGGTGGAGGGAAGAGTGGAGGGAAGAGTGGAGGGAAGGGTGGAGGGAAGAGTGGACAGTGATTGCCTGGGTTCCATCTGGTCACCTATAAAAGTCAGTTGGTTGTAGTACCACAGCTTGGGTACATAAACATTCTCTGCTGCTGCTCCTGATCTGACTGATTCCTCAATCTTCTTGCGCTCCCGCTTGTACATGTGCCTTAAACTTGCAATTCTGGCTTCCACAAACTTGGTGTTTGCGTTGGGGACTTTAGTCTTCACAAAAGCCACAAGTGGCCCCAGTGTTGCCTTCCGGACATCCCTATTGCCATATAAAGGGTTCTTGAGCTGCCACAGGTTGGTATTTTTTCTGTACAGGGCAATGAATTCGGACATGAACTGCTGGTCCTTGAATGGATTCAACTGGGGTGCTGACATGTTTGTTTCTGTTTTGTTAGTAATGGCAATACAAAAGACCAAAAACACAAATGTTACTTAAAACGCACAACCAGTTTTTCTTACCAAACATTACACAACACACCCACACACAAGCAGCAACCCCTACACACAGGCAGCAACCCCTACACACAGGCAGCAACCCCTACACACAGGCAGCAACACATCCACACAGGCAGCAACCCCTACACACAGGCAGCAACCCCTACACACAGGCAGCAACACACACATATCCTTAAAAAATGCTGGCCCAAAACCCAAAAAAAAACAGTAATGCATCCTAGAAAACACTTACCTTCGTACAGAGCGCTCGCTACTTCCGTTCGGGAACACGTGGGCCCCTCAAACAGCCTTATATACACTGCGCACGCGTCGAAGTCCGCCTGCGTCCTCCGCGTCGCCCGCCCATGACGTTCCTCCTGACGAGTATTCCCCGCCCCGCTTCCCCTCGTTGCATTGTTGGTGAATACATTCATGAATATGGCGGACACATTCGAAGCCAGTAGCGCGGAGGAAAGCCAAGAAGCCAACACATCTGCATCCAGCAGCAGATATAAGGCCACCAATATGGCCTTTGAAGAGATGGTGGAGATGGTGGACATCCTCCAAAGGGAAGATTACGACGGGGAAAATGGCCCGTACCCTCGACCCAACTTGCGCAAGGACAAGATTCTCACTACAATCGTCAGCACCCTGGAGCAGAAATTCGGCATACGAAGGGGCAAGGATCAACTGCGCAAGCGATGGTCCGACATCAAATCCAGGGAGCACGATCAGTACAGGAGAATTCGAAAAGCCATCAAAAAAAGTAAGTCAAGCACGTGCGCTACTATGGTTATACTTGATATGTCTAATCTTGCGCACATGTTATTACCATTCGTCCGTGAAACTTGCGCAGATGTAATTACCATTCGTCCGTGAAACTTGCGCAGATGTTATTACCATTCGTCCGTGAAACTTGCGCAGATGTAATTACCATTCGTACCTGAAACTTGCGCAGATGTAATTACCATTCGTACGTGAAACTTGCGCAGATGTAATTACCATTCGTCCGTGAAACTTGCGCAGATGTAATTACCATTCGTCCGTGAAACTTGCGCAGATGTAATTACCATTCGTACCTGAAACTTGCGCAGATGTAATTACCATTCGTACCTGAAACTTGCGCAGATGTAATTACCATTCGTCCGTGAAACTTGCGCAGATGTTATTACCATTCGTCCGTGAAACTTGCGCAGATGTAATTACCATTCGTACCTGAAACTTGCGCAGATGTAATTACCATTCGTACGTGAAACTTGCGCAGATGTAATTACCATTCGTCCGTGAAACTTGCGCAGATGTAATTACCATTCGTACCTGAAACTTGCGCAGATGTAATTACCATTCGTACGTGAAACTTGCGCAGATGTAATTACCATTCGTCCGTGAAACTTGCGCAGATGTAATTACCATTCGTACCTGAAACTTGCGCAGATGTAATTACCATTCGTACGTGAAACTTGCGCAGATGTAATTACCATTCGTCCGTGAAACTTGCGCAGATGTAATTACCATTCGTACCTGAAACTTGCGCAGATGTAATTACCATTCGTACCTGAAACTTGCGCAGATGTAATTACCATTCGTACGTGAAACTTGCGCAGATGTAATTACCATTCGTACGTGAAACTTGCACAGATGTTATTACCATTCGTCCGTGAAACTTGCGCATATTTGATGAAAGTTCCGTTTGTCTTCATAACGTTTATTGAGTTTACCTGGCTTTGGGTTGTTGGAGTTGTAAGGTTGTTTATTATTGTCACTATCTATACAATTACTGCTGTAGTAAGGGTTTTAGGGGTAACTTACACAGGGACTCCAGAGGCTGTTTTGTGGGGGGGGATAAATATGTTAAGCAGGGTCTCATGCTCACAATTCACAAAAAATGCTCATCATCTCTAAATACTGTAGGTGGTGACTTTTCAAAGAAGTACACTCACCTGTCCCTTGGATGGTGCAGCTACAATCTCTGATCTTGCAATCATGAAATTAATGTTTGCGGCTTCACTTCCCGGGTCACTATTGGGCATGCGCCAGTTGCGCAATGCAATAGGACTGGTCCGCGCGAGCTCGGGGACCCCTGTGTGTCCCAGCAGACAGCACGGTGGGACGGGATGTGGCGTATACTTCTGTGGGAGTCTAGGGCCGGATGTGTGTGCAAATACCTGCCTTACACAGGTATCTGCAACCCATCCCCCCTAAAAGGTTCAAAATAAGACACCACAGGGGTGCAGGGATCCAATGAGCGGAAGTTCAAATTTAGGGTTGAAGGGCGGTTTAAGTATTGGAGTTTCATTAGATAGACATTTCAATTCTGTCTTCAAGTAGGATCTTCGAACAAACTGCTAATAATTGGCAAGACTTTTAAACAATGTTTACTAATCCTATTTTGGCACTCAAATATCAGTGTGATTCAAAGTGTACCTTTTTGTGTTCCATTACCATAGGGGGCAAAAGACTCAGACGTCAGTCCGAACCTACGAGGACCTCCCGGCATCACCAGACTAATTGGGCAGTTAGCCCAAGCCCGCGCATGGATGTGGCGGAACAGGTCGTTGAAGTGGAGCAAATCTGCACCCCACCAAGTGAGTGTCTCAGAACACAGATTGAGCTAATAAATTAAGGTCTGCATGTTTTTGACACTTTTTTTCTTGTGTTTTATCTACCCAACTTTTAGGTGATGCTGATCTGTTTGTGGAAGGACAAGCTGCGGAGCCATTTTCCACTGACAGTGCCCACAGGCTTATTGGCCAGATCATGGCCTGGAATCTGCAGCTGGAAAATATGCAGAAGGAGATGGCCACCATGCAGCAGGGAATGAAGGACATGATTGATGTTTTGGGGAGAATCTAAAGACCCCTTTTACATTTCTTAACATCAATCATGTCCTTCATTCCCCTTTTGATGCGCTGTTTTACTAATTTTAGAGGCCAAATTTTTAATATGCACACGGTATGTCAACATGTGCTATGTGCCATCAGGGGATCTCAATGGACACATTTGGTGTTTGCAACCCCTAATGCTAGTAGGTGAGAGGGAAGGGGTTTCACACACAAAACACGTCCATTGATTCCCCATGATGGAACATAGCACATGTTGACATTACCCATTTTCCAGTTAAATTAGTGTGCATATTAAAAATTTGGCTTCTACTGTTCATGGGTTACCTGTTGAACTTTGTAAGTTCTGGACTTTTACATTGTGTAAATAATTTCAAATGCTAAGCCTAAATTTTTTAACATTTTTAAACATGTTTTTATGTTTGTTTTAAAAAATCAATCCCAAAAAAAAAAAAAAAATATGTGGTGAGAAAAACACCAAAAAAATGTCAAAAAGATAACATAAAAAAAAAAAAAAAAAATCTTGTTACAAAAAAAAAAAAAAAAAAAAAAACCAAAAAAACCAAAAAAAAAAAAAATAAAAATAAAAAAAAAAAAAAAAAAGTTTTGGATGTGCACTATAATAAAAAAAATAATGTTTGCACAAATTCAAAAATGTGTGGCTTCTTCTTTTTAAATACTACCAGTTTGACAAAAACATGTTGTGGTTCATTGACAAAGGGGCTTATTTACTAAACGCTAAACAAGTTTGCCACTATTAAGATGTTCACTAGGACAACATATAAAACAGGCCAAATTAAAAGCAAAACAATACGAAACTACCAATATTTCAAACATAAATAACTGTATTTATTCTTTGTCAATCAAAAAGATGGTTTAAGGGTCTGCTGCCATTTCAATGGCCCCCCTACCATTAAAATACTGTAAATAAAGGTCCCGCACTTGCTGGGATGATTGTGGTGCTGAACCAAGAGGGCGATTATCCAGCCCTGTCATGTTGCCTTCCACTCCGGCCTCAGGGCCAATTGGTAAGGAGTATGTTCCTGAATGTTTCCGTAAATAATTGTGCATGACACAGCATGCAAGAATAATAGTATTGAGTTTGTACTCTGCCAGATGTAGGGATGTAAGGAGCAATCTGAAACGGTTGGCCATAATACCAAAGGCATTTTCCACCACCCTTCTTGCTCTGGCCAACCGATAATTAAAAATCCTCCTCTCAGGGGTGAGGGATCGTTGGGGAAATGGCCTCATCAGATGGTCACCCAGACCGAACGCCTCGTCGGCAATGAAGACGAAGGGGAGTCCCTCCACATTATCTTCATCTGGTGGCAGCTCCAGCCCACCAGTCTGGAGACGATGACCGAACTCCGTGTGGCTGAAGACTCCTCCGTCCGACATCCGGCCGTTTTTCCCCACATCCACATACAGAAAGTCATATTGTGCCGACACCACCGCCATCAACACGATACTATGGAACCCCTTATAATTCCAATAGTATGACCCCGAATGGGGTGGGGGCACAATTCGCACATGTTTGCCGTCAATCGCCCCTCCGCAGTTGGGAAAGTCCCAACGGGCAGCAAACTGGGAAGCCACAGTCTGCCATTCCTGTGGCGTGGAGGGACACTGTGAAGTGAAACAGAAAGATACAATTTAAATTATAAACCAGGCAAAACACCAAACTAAATTCAACAAATTACCAAACAATTTGGAAGAACATATGTATTTATTTTGTAAATCCTTGAAATAAAGCCAAAAGATTAAGGATAAAAGGGACAAATCTCTGATTGATGACCCCTCTGATGGACCAGAGAAGATAATAATGGGGATGTGGGTGGGGAGTAAATAATTGTAAGGTCACACAATACACATGCAATTAATTAAAGGTGTGTGTGGGGGGGGGGGGATAATTACAAGCTGACCAAAACCACATGCTAGTAATTATCAGGGGGTGTGGGGGGGGATAATTACAAGCTGACCAAAACCACATGCTATTAATTATCAGGGGGTGTGGGGGGGGGGATAATTACAAGCTGACCAAAACCACATGCTATTAATTATCAGGGGGTGTGGGGGGGGGGATAATTACAAGCTGACCAAAACCACATGAAAAAGGAAATGAGAAGAGCAATGAAAAAGGTGAGTGAAAAGGCAGCTGTAAGTGAAGAGAACATTGCATACTAAATTGCATGCCTCAGAAGCTGCTATGTTATAGGTTCTCAATATCAGGAATGGATGTGGGTTGGAGTGACAATAAAAGGCAGGCAATAAATAGGCTCAGTAAGTTTGTTAAAAGATTTTATTGCGTTTACAAATCATAACAGAGATGCTGAGTAAGCAAACATGAACAAAGAAAGTGAAGCTCAGTACAATTGCTGACCAGAGCTTGCAATGTATAACAGAAAATCACTATATAATCCTGTATAAGGTCATTGGAGTAACAATGCACTCTGTAAGGGCGGAAATACAAGAGAGACAAAAATGTCCAAAAGCAACCTGAGGGGCTGTACCTGGGAAGAATGAGTCTGTGTTACTTGAGAAGGGGGAGCTTCATCTCTAGCAGGAAGAAATGAAAGAATAGGAGAGAAGAGGGAAAAAGAAAGGGAGTTCACAATGATGACCTGACCAGCCAGGGAGGCATTTGGTGAGAACGGTGTGGTATTCGCTACCATGGCAAGAGGACTGTTTGATCAAAGGCCCAGTAACTTTGAGATGGCTGAAAAAGTGTAAGTCAAAGATGTACTCAGAGAAAAAGCAGATAAGCATTGTGGCAGAGAATAATGATGAAAAAGAAAAGACAACCATATATAAAGCATAGAACAGTCATACCTTGTTAAAGCGAATGACAATAGGAGGAAAAGGCACAGCAGCATGGAGGAATGCTGCATATCCAAGTGATCAGACAAGGTCTGCAGAGAAGGGACTTCCCCTTATATACCCCCCCACCCTAGAAAGAGCCCAACATCATATGACCGGTGGAGACAGGACAGCTCCACCAGAGAGAACTGCCACAGCCAGTGGTGGCAATCCGCCGACATGAACGGGGGTGACGGGCTGGTACAAGGGCCGCCCCAAACCACATCACGCGCATGCGCCCAAGGATGGAGTGGTGCAGGCACATGACGTCCAGGCTGGGGAGACCAGAAGATCACACGCATGTGCTGAGTGTGTGGCACACGTACGGCCGACTCCCAGCAAGCGTGCTTCATGCTGCTGGGCCTTTTCCTCCTATTGTCATTTTATATATATATATATATATATATATATATATATATACACATGAATGAAAAAATTAATAATAAAAAAAAAATGGTGTTCTGTCAGGTTAAGGTTGGGACTCTGTGCAGGCCAATCAAGTTCCTACACCCCAAACTCGCTCATCCATGTCTTTATGGACCTTGCTTTGTGCACTGGTTCAAATAATTTAGTGGAGGGGGTATTATGGTGTGGGGTTGTTTTTCAGGGGTTGGGCTTGGCCCCATAGTTCCAGTGAAAAGAACTCTTAAGGCGTCAGCATCCCAAGACATTTTGGACAATTTTCCTGTTCCAACATGACTGCACACCAGCGCATAAACAAGGTCCATAAAGACATGGATGAGTGAGTGTGGGGTGGAGGAACTTGACTGGCCTGCACAGTCCCAGTGGTGGCCAGTGTTAATTTTTTTTGGGGGAACGGCAAACAGTACCACCCCCCCATCGGTCAGTTGGGTCTGGAGCACTTACCCCATCTATGGTGGGCAGTCCTTCTCCCAGGCATCACCGGCGGCTTCCCTTGCTTGGCAGCGGCGGTGGCAACAGCTTTCCCTTCCCTTGCTCCCCATGGGCATCACGGCAGCTTGTGTTTCCTTCCTCCTCCTCGGCAGCCAATCGGGACTTTTCTCTTTTTGGCCAATTGGCACTCTTCTCTTTTTGGCTAATCGGAAAATGGGTCCTGCTTCTGATTGGCCGGATTGAGGATCAGTGTTTCAATAGCAGATATTCATTCGCTGTTGTAACACCTGGGTGGGCTCATGGCCACGTGCCCACCCTATTTTGAAGCCTATTAGAGCCCATGGCTCTAATCAAGTTCCTTAATAAAAAACACCCCTGCCACTGTAATTCACACACCCGGCAACCTGAAAGGTGGCAGACGCAAGAATAGGGGGTGGCCGCGGCGGCCGTGGATAGCTTTATTCATAGCATGAGCTCTATCTATTCATATAGAGGGGGCAGCACCCGGGCACCCCTAATGGAAGGGCCACCACTGCAGAGTCCTGACCTCTAACTGATAGAATGCCTTTGGCATGAAATAGAGTGGAGACTGCAAGCCAGGCCTTCTTGTCCAAAATCAGTGCCTGACCTCACAAATGCACTTCTGAAAGAATGGTCAAACATTCCCATAAACACACTCCTAAACCTTGTGGACAGCCTTCCCAGAAGAGTTGAAGCTGTTATAGCTGCAAAGGGTGGACCAACTCAATATTGAACCCTACGGACTAAGACTGGGATGCCATTAAAGTTCATGTGCATGTAAAGGCAAATGTCCAATAACTTTGAAAATATAGTCTCTCTCTCTCTCTCTCTCTCTCTCTCTCTCTCTCTATCTATATATATATATATATATATCAAATACAATTAGATTTTGCTTTACATGCACTAAATCTTAGTTCCTTACCTCCCACTTGCAATCTTTTTGTTGGATTTCCATTGTGCTACTTTGATCTTTAAGATTTTCATAGTTCGATGTAAAACTATAAATATAAACTGCTTTGCACCTTAGTTACAGCCTTCCATTAAAATGACTCATACAACTAACTACTCTTTGTATGTCATTCAGTATAATGAGTCAGCAGACTTTTAACAGAAGTAAATTATCAATGGATTTTATTGTTGTACAGCTAAAAACACAAAGAAGTCTGCAGAGCAGTGTTATACCTTTAATAAATTACGATACACATCAGTGTTGTTATATAAGCCAGATATAAAACAAAATGTCATTTAGTGTGAGCATAACAGGGTTTCATATTTTTATACTGACAATGATAAATAAAGTGACACACAAAGGTATTTTAATAAGAAGTGTGCTGCCTAGTAGGACTTTTTTAAATTATCTTTTTTGCTTGTTTGTTTTATGTTTCCTTTCTTTAAGTTATACTTCTCGTTGTTATCTTTGGAGCTATTGCAGGTGAGGATTTATGGGAAGAAAACAGAACTGAGCAGTAGCTAGTTATACAGTGTGATCACAGGAGCAGCTGGCTTGATTTCTCTAGTAGACAGCTCCTGAAGGTCTGCCAACTAATTTGAGCAGTTTACTTTGTGGGTGGCTGCCTAAATCTACTGCAGGGTTGGGTAATTGCAGGTAGGCCCCATTATTTGCAACATTTACATCACTTGGTGGTATGTTAACATGTTCTTTTTTAAATCATGCTGTTCTATTTTCACATTTTGCAAAATCTGTTTATTAAATATGTCAACTGTGAAGCTTGAGCAGAAGTCCTAAGAAAGTATTATTTTTTATGTAGTGCCGACACTTTTCTAAAGTGTGCGCTATAATGTAAATTTAGTTTGTCCAGAACTGTAATGGAGTTCTGGGGGTTAATTGTATAGGTCTTTTACTTTGGCATCAGTTTGGCTGGGCTGTACTGGAGTTCTGCCTGGTCATAGGTGCAGTGAGGCACCTGTGACAGGCTGAGAACCAAGCCTGGTTGGACGTGTTAGGTACCAATCTTTCCCAGAGCCAATCAGTGGGTGCGTCTGGCCCCGCTGTGTAGTCTGGGAAGGGGTATTTTAGATGCTGAAGTCACGTGTTCCATATCGGCTTGCTGTTTTGATTCCTGGTTCCGGTCCGGACCAACCACCTGAGGGGTTCCCGGACCCAGGAGTGTCTGCCGTCCCTGTAAGCATGGTCACCCTGACCAGCCCCAGAGGCCCTCATGGTCTGGAGTGGGGATCCATCCATTCCCGAGCCTCGGAACTGGCTAGTTCGAGGCCCAGTAACTGAAGGAGGATTTGGAGGTGTCCCGGTGTGCTCTCAACATTGGAAAGACACGGCAACTCGTACAAGCGACCAGGGGCGGACTCTTCGTAGGAGGGCCAAGAAGCTGGCTGCTCGGTAAGAGCCTGGGAGCTGAAGTTGTATGGACACTAGTGAA